>VDFB02259621.1:0-10819 GCA_007258455.2 Sequoia sempervirens | reverse complement strand
AACAACATTAAATAGAATATTACTATTCTATTTCTCTTGAAAGAGAAAGATAACACATGGAGATCTAACTCCCAAGATCCTGGTAATTGGTTCTCAATTATGCTGATTTCACTCAGTGGTTGATATAACCATAATGTTCAAGGGGCCTTTGCTGGTAACGAAGAATGAGAATGCATAACATCAGGTAGTTCACATTTGGGGGTTTTAATAAAATAAAAAAATGGAACAAAGCTTTAAATCAAAGAAACATGAATAAAATCCTTATGTATCCAAACATGCAGATCAACAATGAGTGTTCATTCTACCTAACCACAACTACAACAAGATGCAATCCATAGAATAAACTACGCTACTGCATACATCCATAATGCTAATTTAGATATCATCAACGTTCACTAAACTTACTTCAAACAAATCATTCACTCATCATCCAAAACACAGATCAAATGAATACCATAACAATTTAATTCACAGATAATCCAATGATATGATCTTGAATCCAGTCCCTTCTATTAAATTTCATCAAATAAGGAACAATTAAGCACAAAAAACCCACTGGTGTATGGATTGATCAAGTACCATTAACCTTATCAAAATGGATCCAAACTTTGAAATCATAATTTGAAAATGTATAAAAACTGTAAAATGACCAAGTTTTACTGAACTTCAGAGTATCTTTTTAAAACATTGAAATCCTAGATCTAGTTTCTATCTCCTATCCTCGGGTGGCTGATCTTTCTTCAATTAGCCGACCTTTACAAAGTAGATTCTAAAAATACATATAGGGTGCCACATGCACCAGTTTCTCAATCATTAATCAAGATCCACAATTCATGGAGTTGAAACTGAACGTAGAAGTGGACTCAAGAACCCCTACTTTCAAGGCTGATCACTCTGTTGTACAAAAAAGGAAATCTGATACCCCAAGAAGGAAGTGAAACCCATAGATCAGACTCAGAGTTGAACCTATGTCAAAATCCACAAAAAGAGGAGAAGAGCAGATGGAGTATGACGCAAAGAGTCAATCAATTTTTCACTGAATGCTCAAGGATGTACTCGTCATAACTAGAGAATATCTGTTGAAGAGTATCCAAATCCGGCCCATCCAACCAGTCACCTTCAAATTTGATTCTTTCAAATTCTATAGAAACCAACTTTTGCATTTCCTTTAATTTGATTAGCTCTTTTCTAGTAGCTCTTACCTCCTCCCGGATATCCATAAACCAATCTAACAATAAAATCTCCCCATCATCTCCCTTTTGCATGATTTCTTAAAATCTACTCCTCCATCTCTCCCTTAGTTTATCCAACGACAAGCCTTCTTTATTGGAGGAATCTAAGTTGATCAAAATGGTCACAACTGCCTCTAACTCAATCATCTGTTGATTCAAGTCCTTACTCATTTCTCAGACTTCTTCTTGATGTCCATGCATAGCCCTAGACTTGTATCTTATGATGCTGACAGTCTTTTCCACAAAATATTCATTACCAAGCTCAAGAATTGAATATTCTAACAAGGTGGATTTGGGCACTTTGCTGACGTCCTAGCCTTTTAACATATTCCTTATATTCATCATCCTGCTTGTCCAAATCCTTAGCCTGTTGGTCCAGATCCTCTGCTAACTCAAGAGCAGCTTTATGAATCTTAGCACCCTCAATAAGAACATCATCAACCTCCTGGTTGAGCTTATCCAACCACTTGTCCATTATCCCCACCTTGCTTTTCATCTGAATCAAATCATTTGCTTCCCTCTTTGTTAACAAAACTGGGGATTCAAGAGGAGCAGCCTGTTGAGAAATGGGACTGGAAACATCTTTCAAGAAACCATGGAGCTGATCTAATTGAGCCTTAAGCTCATCCTTCCTTTTCTTATCCTTGATCATCCGGGTTTTGGTTGAAGAAGCCACAATATCAATCAAACTCATTTGTTGATTTCTTGTAGGCTTTCCCAAATTTTCTGCCCCCAACTAATAATCAGTGATTTGCATGTCATCACGACTCTCTCCATTACAGGTATGGCACATTTAGCAGTGATCTCTCCAACATCAGTGAGCCTAGTGGAGTGAAGAACCAAGGCCTTCTTCTTAGGTTTCTCTTCCCAATTTCTTTCATCATTTCTTCCCAGTTCAACAGTTGTGGTTGAACAACTTGTTTTCTCCTTAAGTCCAGTTTTAGCCAAGTAGGAGCAATAGGAGTAGTGGTTGCCTGGGTTGAAGAAGAAGCAACAGTAGTGGAAGACAAAGGTTGCAACAATGTAAGCTTTGGTTGAGAATCAACCTCCTGCACATTTTGTTGATCACTTTTCTCCCTTTCGTGTGCTAACTTTTATGTTTCCTCTTTATCCTTTTGATCTTGCAGCCTCTTAGCCTCCAGCTCCTTCTTTAAACATTCCTCTTCCTCTTTCTTCTTTTCTAACATTTCATCTCGCTGCTTTTTCAATTCTTCAACATAGTCCCATGCCTCTTTGGACTTCTTTGCATGTTCAAAAATATCAATAGCCTCTCTTTCCCTTTTCAGGCGTTCTTGCTCTTCCCTTTTTCTATAGGCCTCTTCTTGCTCCTTGAGTTTAGCTTCAATAGCTTCTTTTTCTCTTCTTTGTTGAGCCTTTTCTTCTTTAAGATCATGAATTTTCTATTGCATTATCAACCTATCCCTTTCTTCTTGAATTTTGAGCTCTTGCTCCTTTTGTTGTTGTTGTTGAGCTAACTCATTAGCCTTCACTTTATCTTCCAGCTCCTTCTACTTGGCTGCCAACTCAGATTGTGCCTTGGCCTCCTCTTCCTGTTGCTTAGCTAATGCCTTAGCTTGTGCCTTACCATCAACTTCCCTTTTAGCATCCTCAAAGAGTTTCCATTGATCTTCTTCAGTCAATATGTGCTCAGTCCCTGCATCATCTATCATATCCAAAGATGTCAAAGCTGGATGCTCTTTATCAGATGCAGTATTTTCTGAATCTGTTTCAATATTATGTATCTCAATTTGATCCTCCATTTGTTTTAAAACCTCTGCTTCATCATGGAGAGCTCCCTTTGGTAATTCTTGGCCTAATTCTTGTGCCTCAGAGGGCTGAGTAGATGCCTCCCCTACAACAGATGTAGAAACACCCACCTTTGCAGTTGTTTCATCTTCCTATACCTCTGGAAGGTCTCGAGGAAGCACCTCCTCTTCTTGTGCACTAGAAGGCATAAACTCTAAAGGCTCCTTAGGTGCCATCCTTCTTTTTTCCCTCTTATATCCTTGGGTGGTACCTACAACCTTTCTCTTCTTAGATGATGTAGCCTCAGTTTGATTAGCTCTCAGACTCACCCATTGAATACTCCTATCAAGCACTGGTCTTGCAATCTGCATTATTTCAATTGTCTCATCCGCATTACAATCTATTAGATCAAGATCCTTAGTTCCAATCTTGTTTGCATCATACTCGAGATCCAAAACTATCGCATCATCGGATAATGTGTCAGGAATGTCTTCCTTTATCCCAAACTCAATCATGAGTGGGATAGGTATCCTTTCATAATTCCTCTTCCTGAGATCATACTCATCTTGTAAGTCCTCCCAAAAATCCTCCAATAGATTAAAATGCTTCTCAAAGACATTGGGAAGCAAAACCTTCATCTTGTGTTTGGGGTCATAGCATTTCCTGGTAGTGTACAAGCCCAACTTCAAATAAACTAATTCATCACAAACAGTCTTAGTTGCCTGAATGTGTGGACAACAAAAGCCCCCCAGCTTCATTGGAAATTTATGGCAACCTGTCTTGTGTTTGTTGCTAAACTGGAGATTCACAACCAAGGCTTGATAAATAAACTCCATTAGGATGATTCTATCACCACAACACCTAGGTAGCAAATGGGGATGACCATCAAAGCCTGCTAACCTGAAATAGGTGAATGTGGGGTACTGGATAAACCAATGTCCCCATTCATTCACAAAAGCCATTGCCTCCCAGCTAAGTCTATACCCAACATCACCATTAAGCTTGTTAATTATGACATAAAGAAAGGCATCATTAACCCTTCTATAATGTTGCTCTGATGCCTGCAAGGTGAGCTGGTTATAATACTCCCATACTCTCTTCTGTCCTTGGGCTTCCCCCAATATACCTACTGTCTGAAGTCCAGGAAAAATCCCCACTCGGGCAGCTGCATAAACCACATAGGAAGTCATAAAGAAACGCTTGGTTTCTCTCACCTTTATCATCTGATTGTGAATGTTGTCCGATACTATCATAGACCAGTCAAATTGTTGCCTCCCATCCAAAATAGTTTGGATGAAAGGAAACATCCATTCTTTAAATAGCGAAGCATCCCTTTTACCAAACACCGTAGAGAGGAACATGATTATATCTCCAATTTCTTTACTAAAGTCCGCCCTCTTAGGCTGGTCTGGGAGCTTGATCAGAGACTTCTTCTCTACCCTCATCCAAGTCTTATTCATATGAAATCTATTCCTCTCCTTGTTATCACTGTAAAGCTTTAAAGCCTCCGCTTCATTCAATTGCTTAGGATTCTTAGGATTAGGTATATGAAACAGGAACTTGATCATTTGAGGCGTGAAGTCAATAATGACATTACCCTTCACATCCACACACTACCTAGTAGCAGGGTTATATGCTCCAGCTGCTGCAAGAATCAACTCTGAACATTGGATAGACAGGGGGAAGAGTGCCACATGTGCCAACCTGGATTGAACAATCCTTTCTGTCCTTCCTGTGATCTGCTCTTTAGTGAATGTCTCCTCATGCAACTGTTCATAGTTGAAAGGACCCAAATTGGTGTCAGTTATGTCAGTCCAGTCGGAGTCAATTTTGCTAGCCGTGAGGACGACTTCCCTATGCTTACACCTCAAGGTATACGAGAGCTGATCCACTTTGACCTTCTTTGGCCTAACTCCTTGCCATGAAGTTTCACCTGGATGGCTCCTTTGAGAGGCCTCATCTGATGCTCCCGACATCTCTTAATACCTGCACAATTTCTTGTATTAGATGAACAAAACATCTAAGTTAGTCAATGATATAATCCCTCCCCCATCCTCCTAAGATGATATTTACTTGGTCAAATCATGCCTTTATCGGAGGCAGAACCGTAGAAATATCAAGCATAAACAATATTTCTTATCATGAGGTGGGACCGGGATCGGAACTGGATACAGAACAAAATAGTCAGAGTTGGGACCAAAACGGGAACCAAAACATGATTGGAGGCAGGACCAGAACAAGAATCAGACCAAAAACAAAAGATAGTTACCAAGTTCAACTTCCTCCCCGGACCCGGTTCCAACCAAGAGTAAAGACAGTGACATCATAATAAGGAACAGGAGTGGATCAATTCCAGCAAACAAAGAGTATTTAAAACAAGGCGGTCATATGAACGAATAAACCCTAGGTCATATGGTCCCCAATAGAAACTAGAAATAGCATAACTTAAACCTCCAACAACTCCTCAGTAAAGAAGTCATTAAAACCATGAACAGGTTATATTATAAACCCTAATTCGCTCGATACCCTATTTGCAAAAACTATGGCACAATGAGAAACTCATATGAACAACCCAAAACACACGTGAGAAAACCAAAACAGGGTCTCAAAACTTAATTCATTACCCAAGCAAGGAAACCCCTTCAAAATCAAAGCCCTAGTAAAAACTAGAGCATGACAAAATGGACCTATCACGAAAGTGACATCGGAACAAACAACAAAGCAAAAAGATGACAAACGAAAACACAAACCCAACAAAACAGAATGGAACAAAAAAGAAAGAACCAAGCAAACAAAACAAAAACAATAGAAATAAACACCAACCAAGTGAAAAAATTCACAGAATAAACCCTCCTATGAATATGCAAAAATAACACAAGCGAAAGAACAAACAGGACAAAGAAAAACAAAATAAACCTACCTCAAAATGCTCTCTAGGATTGACCAAAAATTTGCCAAGATTCGCTCCACAATTCGCCCCCGCGATCAAATCAATTCTCTCAAGACTTTCCTGGTCATAATTTGCTTAAACACTTCACATAATAATAACAATGAAGCAATTTAAGCATAATTAAACCTTTAATCAATAATTCGCGTGTGCCAACAGGCTGCATTTATTGCCATAAATGCGGTAGATCAGGGACGGAGCCAACGACATGATCAGACAGTTAAGTCAAGTCAATGGAACATGAAAAGGTAAGGTGGACGTGGAGCCAGGTTGGAAACAAGATAAAGAAACTATACAAAGTTCCCTATTTCATTTCGAAACCTAGATCCCGCCTTGACAAAAGAGACCGACCGAAAATAACAAACAAAGATGGGGGGCAGAGACAAAACTGGGATGGAACTTTAACAAAGTTCAAAGTTCCATTCTAGTTCCGGATTTGGTCCTGACCAAAGGGAAAAGAACAACACAAAAACAAGGCAAGCAGGGCCGAAGCGAACATCGAACCCGGCCCAAAAAACAAAGAAAGTGAGAAAGAAAAGAGAGCGGAAGCAGAGTCGGGATGGGAACAAAAAATGGAAACTTGAAAACTTCCCATGTGATTTCCAATCTCGGTTCCGATCTCGTGCGAGCAAACAAACAAAACACAAGGAAACGAACAAAAAATAGAAGGATGGAACAACCCAAGTGTTAGTCAAAAACAACCAACCAAACAAAGGAGAAAGAAAAGAAGAAGGTGGAGTTGGAGTTAGAACCATATCCAAACTAGAAACCTTGAAATAGTTCCATGTCTAGATTTGGTTCCGGACCCACCTCTGGCAAAGAAAAAGACAAATTTAGGAGAAAAAAAAAAGAACTCCTAAGACCCAACCAAATAACCAAAGGACAATAAAACAAAAGAAAAAGGGGACCCATTTTGTTCCAAAATAAAAAATGAAATGGGGTGGTTATGCAAGGCATAACATAACCCTTCGCGAAGCTTTAGACAATTAACCTATGAACTGAGTCAAATCAAATTAAAAACAAACTATTTCAGTCCTAGAGCCTCCATTCATTGAGTGTTTAGCTATTCTAAGACATTCGAGGAACCAAGCTAAAGATAGACCTATTAGTTCCCGACTAAAGGATGTGAATATAAAACTCCCCTCATTCAAGCCTTCGAGGATATTCCCATTTACACCAAGACAATAAGATACCTTTGTCTTAAAAAGCAAAGGGAGAAGAGGAAGGACCCTTCCGGATAGTATATGTCTAGGGAACCTTGCTAACATTATGCTAGGGAATATAAGTGACCCTAAATATACATACTTTATAAGTCCAGTACTGAATGTTAAGATAAATGGAACCCTTATCAAGAACACTTTGATTGATTTAGGAGCATCCATAATGTCATGACTAAGGAGACAATGCAGCTACTACAACTAGTAAACCTTAGACCTACACCTACTATTTTACAGTTGGAAGATAGGTCAACAGTGAAACTTGAGGGGATCATTAGGGACTTAGTCATAGCATTAGATTCATGGGAGTATCCTACATATTTCAGTCTTGTAGACAAAGTCCAACCTTGTAGGATATCCACTTATTTTAGGCAGACCATTGTTAGCAACAACTAATACATTTATAGGTTGTAGGTCTGGGAACATGATAATTGTTGACTCTATTGGCATTTGTGTTTGGCATTAATGTCAAATATGGCTATATGATCATTGATACACCTGTGTTACAGGTGTTTTGGTTGATAGTTATTCAGTGGTATGCTTTCATCATATTCACAATGTTCTCTATTTCTGTGAATCATATGTTGATGTATAAGAAGCATTCAGGCTTGTTCAATTTTGTAATGATTATGAGGTCACTAAACCATTATACACAGTGGTTTTTAAATGTGGTCTTATTCACATGAAGATGCATATGTACTTTGAATCTCATTTGACAGGTTAGACAAATATTTTCATTGAGAAATATTCTCTAATACCTAATGCAGAGGTTGTGATACCACAAAGGCTAAGAGCTAGGTATCAATATACTTAAAGAAATTGTGATAAAAAAAGGGGAAATAAACCCATCGGGTTCAAAGTATCATATGTCATATTGAAATTCTTGTTGAGCTCATTTCAAGCAAAGTTTAAAATGTGTTTCATTCTTTCAAACTAGGGCACAACATGCCTACTAGGGTTTGTGGTGCAACCATGGTGAATGCTAAAGGGAATAGAGTGGCAAAGTCAGAGGCTTCATTGGTACTATTTTCCATTATCTTGATGGTTTAAATGCTTTATATTGTTGTCTTGCCTTGTGTTGTTGGTATCGGGTTGGTTTTTGCAAAAGATTAAGTCTTTATTAATCGGGTGTATGAGTTGCATCTAGTTGTGATTAAGAGAAGTTATGGGTAGTAGGTTGTGATACATTCTCCAGTCTTGTATTATCTAGTTAAGTATTACTTTTCATATCCTGTGGTACTGGAGAGTCTTTTGTACAGGTTTTTTTTTGGGTAGTTTGTATATTTAGTTGGGTCTATAATTACTTGTGTTTTCTTTGTTAAAGAATCTGGTTGGGCTTGCTGTTGAAGTTTAAAGGTTTGTTGTTATGTGGGTTTATTATGTATTTGGTAGTGGCTGGATATCTTTGTTGAAGGTGTCAGTTTTGCAGAGTATATGGCAGTTATTTGTTGATTATCTTAATGATTTCTTAGCAAGGTGGATTTTGTATAGATTCGATGGATTATGGTTAGTTTTATGTGTTCTTACAACTAGCAAGGGGTAGTTTCAGTTTCGGTTTCTCATGGAAGTTGATGATACAAATTTTCAAGAGGTTTTACTTGATTCTATTTTAAAATAGAGAATATATTAAATGCTTCATTGTGCTCATATTGATTGATGAGAGGTTTTGGAAAGTACTAAATATATCTTTCAAAAAGATAATATATATATTGTTTTGAGTTTTGGAATTTATGACTTTGATTCTAATGTCATTGTAGAATAGAGTATGTAATTAATGAAACATAGATCAAATCTGTATTTACTTTTCTTTCATATTTGTACATTTCAAAAGACTATCAGTGAGATAACACTATAAGACTATCAATGAGATAACATTATAAGACTATAAGTGAGATAGCATCATTGTCAGTGAGACAAATCAGCTAGTGAGGCTTTGTACAAAGAATATTTTTAGATAAGGCCAGTGAGGCCAAGTTCGAGTGGTTTTATTCCCTGGAGGGTTTCCACTCAAGACAATCTTTGTGTCAATCTTTTAAATGTGTTTATTCATTATCTGTTCATTTCATTTTTAGAGCATAAGTTCATTCATGATATGAAAATTGTTAAAATAATTAAAAAGAGTTAATTTGTTTGATCACATTGATTCACCCCCCCCCCCTCTTAGGTATTGCACTCCAACAATAATATCAAGTTGAACTATGACCAAGAAATTGGTCCTCTATCCACCATTCCAACCTCATGAAAATATAGAGTAGACTATATGGCCTACCTTGGATGAAGAAGACCACTATTCCTTGCAAAATATCATGACTATTGAACGCAACCCCTGTTGACAAATCAAGATGAGGATGAATTAATTGACCACATCATACAAAATAAATGGGGTAGAGATCCACAACAACAATACTATCTTTCATGTCTATAGGATCCACTACAAAATATTATACCTATAAATTCATCAGAAGAAGTATCCAACTTTTCCATTCTCTTCTACCACAACAATATGTCCAAAAAATTAGTGGACTTGACCTTTCATCTGTACAATCAACATCCAAGACATTAGAAATCATGCTAGGTAAAAATGTTGAATGTTAACAATGGATTAACTAAGATAATGTGTTGCCTTCCATTATCGATTAGGTCAACAATGGTAAGGAAAAAATCCATCGTTGAGTAATGTGGAAGCCATAATTGCATAAAGAGGAATGCCCCTCGATTTTTAGAACCAATAGAATGTATAAGTTTGGGCTTCATTGTAGCCGCAAGGAATCAATCCTCATGATCAATAAGAATAATTTTCTTGAATAACACTCAGATTTGAGTCTGCATGATGTATATTGTTGCATGCATTATGGGATAAGCTATAATGCCTATAAAGGAAATATAAAATGTAACTTTTGAGGTTAAGAAAGAAACACCTGACCATTGAAATGGGTCAAACCCAGAGCAATTGTAGTTTTATTACAACCTGAAAAGGCATGAGTATTGTTTGAACATGAAGTTTCTCAACCTTCATTTACTGAAGTATTAGCTCAAGTATTTCATCGACAAGCATGTCAAACATATATTTCTTTATACTATTAAGTTTCTTATCGAATTTCCTGTACTGAAAGTCCTTATGTAAGAATAGGGCTATTTGGTTATTTATTTTCATATCATAGTGGAAAATCCATTATGTTGCTAAACAGAGAACAATTACTTGTAAATGATCCTTTAGCACGTAAGCAGCTTGAGATCAACAAACATAGAAAACAACAGTTTTCTTGTCTTTAAGTGTAACTGTTTAGTCTAAAACATTAATATGTTGATGTAAACAGTGGTTATTCTTTTGCAAATGACACTGTTATGTTGAAAGTTATCCTTGCTCAATAAACTATTTAATATGTAAACAACTTGTTTTATGACTGTTTAGTAGGAAATAGTACTTGTTTTGTTCAAACAATGAATGTTCATATGTAAACAACTCATTTTATGACTGTTTAGTAGGAAACAATACTTGACCTGTTCAAACAATGAATGTTCATATGTAAATAACTTGTTTTATGTTTGTTTCATAGGAAACAATACTTGTTATGTTCAAACAATGAATGTTGATATGTAAACAACTAGTTTTATGACTATTTAGTAGGAAACATTACTTGTTATGTTAAGACAATGAATGTTCTTATGAAAATAGC
>VDFB02259620.1:0-13741 GCA_007258455.2 Sequoia sempervirens | reverse complement strand
AATGCGTTCTCCTACTGGAGAAATTATTTTTGGAGGGGAAACGATGCGTTTTTGGGATCTTCGTGCTCCCTGGTTGGAACCTCTAAGGGGTCCCAATGGTTTGGACCTGAGTAAGTTGAAAAAAGACATACAACCCTGGCAAGAACGACGTTCAGCAGAATATATGACTCATGCTCCTTTAGGTTCTTTAAATTCTGTGGGTGGTGTAGCTACCGAGATTAATGCGGTCAATTATGTCTCATCTCGAAGTTGGTTAGCCACCTCTCATTTTGTTCTAGGATTTTTCTTTTTCGTAGGTCATTTGTGGCATGCAGGAAGAGCTCGCGCAGCTGCAGCAGGATTTGAGAAAGGAATTGATCGTGATTTTGAACCTGTTCTTTCCATGACCCCTCTTAATTAAACCAGAGATAAAACTAGATAAATATCCAATTTATTTTTATTGGAAGGCGGGATAGCGATATCCTTTGTCATTATTCTTCCAACTGAATCCTTGTTGCTCGGCTATATTATATATAGCCGAGAGCCGAGCATTTTTTTGGTACTGAACTAAGTTCTACGATTTTTCTTTTTCGTAAGTTAGTTTTAGTTGTTCGACGAACAAAAGGAGAGAGAGGGATTCGAACCCTCGATAGTTTTGAACTATACCGGTTTTCAAGACCAGAGCCATCAACCACTCGGCCATCTCTCCCGAACTAGCATAACTCATTTTATCTCGACGGATAATATCTGTCTATAGGGCTAATAGACATATATATATAATATTCATATAGCATGATGATAAAAAGATATAAATTCCCTGACTCTTTTATACTAAAAGAAGAATCTGATAATTTCGATGAATTTATGATCAAATAAAAATCCGTAGTGCATTTTATTCAAATTTGACCGGATAGGGATCGAATGGTATAGCCTTTGGAATTTGTTGGAAACTTTTAAGATCACAACCATGACTATTGCGTTCCAATCGTCTGTGTTTGCATTAATTGCAATTTCAATTCTACTAGTGATTGGTGTACCTGTCGCACTTGCCTCTCCTAATGGTTGGTCAAGTAACAAAAATGTACTATTTTCAGGCGTATCATTATGGATTGGATCAGTCTTTTTAGTAGGTATTCTAAATTCTTTCATATCTTAAGATATGTTTTAAGATCTTTTGGGCTGAAAATCTCCCCCCCCCCCCTCTTTCTAGGGGGCATTATAAATTCACAAGGGAATTTACGAGAAATTTTCAAAAACCAGGTAATGTGCTCAAGGGAGGGGTTCTTTTTTTATTAGTATGATTGATAATTGATCAATCAGATTCAAATTTTAAATTTACCTACATAAAATGGTAATATATGGGTATATATTATACCCATATAAAGAGTCAAATGCGGGTATGGTTAAATGGTAGAATTTCTCCTTGCCAAGGAGAAGATGCGGGTTCGATTCCCGCTACCCGCCCCATCTGTAGGATAGAATAGAACTATGCACTAGTTATTGGTTTAGTCGTATTTTTCTCGTATTTATACATACGGTCAAGATAAATGGGATGAGCCATCCTTTTGGATATAAAAACTTATTGTGTCTTTGCGGAGACGGGATTTGAACCCGTGACTTCAAGGTTATGAGCCTTGCGAGCTACCAAACTGCTCTACTCCGCGCTATCCCTTCATATTACCTTTGTTATAATACCCCAAAAGGGGTACATCAAGCAATCCCTTGGGTATGCTATTCTCCCTCCCTATATAGGGAGGGACTTTTCTATCATAACAATAACTATAAAGAATCCTTTTTTTTACCCTACCAACTCGATTTTGTTACCCCAGCCAACAAACATGCGTGAGCCATTTCACGGATTATATATCCGGATAATTCAAAGTCTCTATAATTGGCTCTAGGTCTTCCAGTCTTCAAACAATGTCGACGAAGACGTGTAGGTGCACTATTACGCGGTGGAGATTGTAATTTTCTATAAATTTCCAATTTTTCATCCAGTGATGAGACTTCACTCATCTTTTTTTTCAAAGATTGGCGAAGCAAATTATATTTCCTTTCCAATCTTTGTTTTTTTTTCTCTCTTTGAATGAGACTTTTTCTTGCCATAATGATTCAGCCAGTTTATATAAAAATATAGATCAAATTGGAGATGGAGAAGTATTACGTGGATGACTCCTTCTTTTTATGCATAGAGATTAGATTGAAAATCTAAATAGCCTCTAAAATGAAAATTAACCGAATTTGCCTGATGTAGAGGCGATTAAGAAAGCTGCATAGGTGAATATATAGCGTACAGAAAAGTGAGCTAATCCAACTAATCGTGCTTGAACAATGGAAAGAGCTACCGGTTTATCCCTCCATCGAACTAAATTAGCCAAAGGTGTGCGTTCATGAGCCCATGCAAGAGTTTCAATCAGTTCTTGCCAATATTCACGCCAAGAAATAAGAAACATAAATCCAGTAGCCCAAACAAGATGCCCAAATAAGAACATCCACGCCCAGACAGATAAACTGTTCATACCAAAAGGATTGTATCCATTAATTAGTTGTGAAGAATTTAACCAAAGATAATCTCTTAACCATCCCATTAAGTAAGTGGAAGACTCATTAAATTGAGCGACATTTCCCTGCCATAAGGTGATATGCTTCCAATGCCAATAGAAAGTAACCCATCCAATGGTATTCAACATCCAGAAAACTGCTAAATAAAAAGCATCCCAGGCTGAAATATCGCAAGTACCGCCCTGTCCCGGACCATCGCAAGGAAAACTATAACCAAAATCTTTCTTATCAGGCATTAGCTTAGAACCGCGTGCATCTAAAGCACCTTTGACTAAAATCAATGTAGTTGTATGCAAACCTAGAGCAATAGCATGATGAACCAAAAAGTCTCCGGGACCAATTGTTAAGAACAGTGAATTTTTACTATCGTTAATAGCATTCAACCAACCGGGTAACCATATGCTTTTCCCAGCATTGAATGCTGGATCATTTGCTGAAGATAAGAGTACATCAAAACCATATAAGGTCTTACCATGAGCAGATTGTATCCATTGAGCAAATATAGGCTCAATCAAGATTTGTTTTTCTGGAGTACCAAAAGCGAGCATAACATCGTTATGAACATAAAGTCCCAAGGTATGAAAACCTAGGAATAAACTAACCCAACTCAAATGAGATATTATGGCTTCCTTATGCTCCAACATTCTCGCCAATACATTATCCTTATTTTGTTCCGGATTATAATCTCTAATGAGAAATATGGCTCCATGGGCAAATGCCCCTGTCATAATGAATCCGGCAATGTATTGATGATGAGTATACAATGCAGCTTGGGTAGTAAAATCTTGTGCTATGAATGCATAGGCAGGTAAAGAATACATGTGTTGAGCTACCAAGGAGTTAACAACTCCCAAAGAAGCTAGAGCAAGACCTAATTGAAAGTGAAGAGAATTATTGATTGTGTTGTAAAGACCCTTATGCCCGCGTCCCAATAAGCCTCCCGGAGGAATATGTGCTTCTAAAATATCTTTTATACTGTGTCCAATCCCAAAATTGGTTCTGTACATATGACCAGCAATGAAGAAAACAAATGCAATAGCTAAATGATGATGAGCGATATCAGTTAGCCACAAACTTTGAGTTTGTGGGTGAAATCCTCCGAGAAGAGTTAGAATAGCAGTTCCCGACCCTTGAGAGGTACCAAATAAATGACTACTGGAATCAGGATTTTGAGCATAAAGACTCCACTGACCTGTAAAAAGTGGTTCCAAACCTTGGGGATATGGTAATACATTCAAGAAATTATCCCATCTTATGTGCTGTCCTCTTGATTCAGGAATAGCGACATGAACTAAATGCCCCGTCCAAGCCAAAGAACTGACTCCGAAGAGTCCCGACAAATGATGATTGAGACGAGATTCGGCATTTTTAAACCATGAAACACTTGGTTTCCATTGAGGTTGTAGATGCAACCAACCCGCTGTTAAAAAGAGAGCAGAAAGAAATAGCAAGAAAAGAGCTCCAGTATAAAGATCTTCATTAGTGCGTAAGCCAATTGTATACCACCACTGATAAACACCGGAATAAGCAATATTGACCGGACCGGGGGCACCTCCTCGGGTAAAGGCTTCTACGGCCGGTTGACCAAAATGAGGATCCCAAATTGCATGAGCAATAGGTCTTATATGTAAGGGGTCGTGGACCCATGCTTCGAAATTGCCTTGCCAAGCTACGTGGAACAAATTCCCAGAGGTCCACAGAAAGATTATCGCTAACTGACCAAAGTGAGAAGCAAAAATCTTTTGATAAAGGCGTTCCTCGGTAATATCATCATGACTCTCAAAGTCATGTGCAGTAGCAATACCAAACCAAATACGACGAGTAGTTGGGTCCTGGGCCAAGCCTTGGCTGAACTTTGGAAATCTTGATGCCATAATGCTTTCAAATCCTCCTAGCCATTATCCTACTGCAATAATTCTTGCTAGGAAGAACGCCCATGTTGTGGCGATTCCACCCAGAAGGTAATGAGCTACTCCTACAGCACGTCCTTGGACAATACTCAAGGCTCTGGGCTGGATAGCAGGAGCAACTTTCAATTTATTATGGGCCCAAACAATAGATTCAATAAGTTCTTGCCAATATCCACGGCCACTAAATAGGAACATTAAACTAAATGCCCAAACGAAATGAGCACCTAAGAATAAAAGACCATATGCAGATAATGAAGAACCGTAAGATTGGATTACTTGAGAAGCTTGTGCCCATAGAAAGTCACGGAGCCACCCGTTAATTGTAATGGAACTCTGTGCAAAGTTTCCTCCTGTAATATGAGTTACCACTCCCTGATCACTTATACTACCCCAAACATCGGACTGCATTTTCCAGCTAAAATGGAATATTACTACCGAAATTGCATTGTACATCCAGAATAACCCTAGGAAGACATGATCCCAGGCAGATACTTGACATGTTCCTCCTCTACCAGGCCCATCGCAAGGAAAACGAAAACCAAGATTGACTTTATCGGGTATTAAACGAGAACTGCCAGCAAATAAAACACCTTTAAGTAATATTAATACAGTCACATGGATAGTAAATGCATGAATATGGTGTACTAAAAAATCAGCAGTTCCTAATGGAATAGGTAACAAAGCTACTTTGGCACCTACTGCTACCAAATCACCACCTCCCCAGGTTAAGCTGGTGCTTGCTGTTGCATCAGGAGCTGTCAAACTGGGTGCTAAAGCATGAGTGTTTTGTATCCATTGAGCAAAGATAGGTTGTAATTGTATAGCAGTATCTGAAAACATATCTTTAGGACGTCCTAAAGCACTCATAGTATCATTATGAATATATAGACCAAAACTATGGAAGCCTAAGAAAATACATGCCCAGTTGAGGTGTGATACAATTGCATCACGATGTCTCAGAACACGGTCTAAAAGATTGTTGTATTGAGTAGTCGGATCATAGTCCCTTACCATAAAAATAGCTGCATGTGCAGCAGCGCCAACTATGAGAAATCCACCAATCCACATATGGTGCGTGAACAGAGACAGTTGGGTACCATAGTCAGTAGCTAGATATGGATAGGGAGGCATAGAATACATATGGTGAGCTACGACAATAGTCAAAGACCCTAACATAGCTAGGTTCAGAGCTAATTGAGCATGCCATGAAGTAGTTAAGATTTCGTAAATTTTGTCAAGATCAAGATAATTTAGAATATGGATGAAAATGGATTGGATAATGAAGGGTTCCTACATTTATTATGGATAAGATGGATGGAATGCATGATTTATTATGGATGGGATGAGATAATTCCACTTGAAATGGTGCACATAGATGCTCAATTCTATTCATGATGCCTGTTTTCTAGGTTTTCATCATGGTACTTTCATAAAGCACCATCGAAGTGGTTTTCACTAGAGGATGATTTTTCTCTTGACTATTTTCTTGGTTTTATTTTTTTTGAAAGTTTATGCTCATGTTGAACCACCTGGTGGTGCTAATGTAGATGTTGTTGGTTCTAATATAGATGTTGCCATGATGTTCCAATGATATCTTGCTTGGAGGAGTTGCTATGTTAGGATACGAGCACTTGAATGTAATTCTTGGATTCTCTTATATGCTTTGTAAAAATAGGAGTTAGCCTTACCTAGATGTGCACATCGTAATAGAGTTCCCTTAGAGTCCTTATGATAAATAGTTGCTACCAATACACAATCAATACAAGATTTGGATACCATGGATGTTAAAGTGGATGGTGGAATGCGTTGATGGATATGAGATACAAATGGATTGGTCGATAGTTTTGAATATTTGATTCTTCAAACTTGGGATGATGAGCAATGATGGGTGGATATGGAGATTTGATTGCGACCAACTTCTTCATATACTTTGAAGGTCACTCTTGAAG
The DNA here is from genome assembly GCA_007258455.2 of Sequoia sempervirens. NCBI lineage: Eukaryota > Viridiplantae > Streptophyta > Pinopsida > Cupressales > Cupressaceae > Sequoia > Sequoia sempervirens. The sequence goes on along the minus strand of VDFB02259620.1, from coordinate 7,341 downwards.
CTTTCTTTTGTATTGATGGAAAATTTTGATGGATATGTTCTCTTTTTGACTTTGCCCCATAGTTTATTTGACTAATGGAGTTTGATAGGGATGATTTTCTTTATTTTTCTTTGGTATCAATTTGAATTCTTCTTTTCCATTTTTCTTTACTAATTCTTTTGCTTCAATAATTTTCTCTTTTCTTTGATATAGACCTCTTTCTTATGGTTGGTCCCAATTAGTGTTGGAATCAAGGAACACTGAGAGGGGGGGTGAATCAGTGTTCTACAAAATTTAACTTATTAACTTGTTCTTTAAACCAATTATAACATTGAACCAAAAGAAAGATGCAAGAACACAAGACAATCAACCACAACACCATAACATAAGGATTTTTTACGTGGAAACCCTGTTAGGGGAAAAACCATGGTGGAGGTCAATCCACAATATGAGTATACTCAAAATAAATGTTTACAAATGGGAATGCACATGCATTCAGGCACACTGCTCAGATACAAAAAGGCTTACTACCCAAAAGAAGACTCACTATCTTACATACATAGATAGACAACAAAAGTGGATGAACTATGAAATTAGCATCTACTAATGCCTGATTGTAGTTCTGGTTAAGCACATAGATCACATTCTTCATACTCTGTCAAATTTTGCTCTTGAAACTCTATCTGCCTTAAATTCAGATCACCAATCTTTTTCTGCTAAAATGAAACTGCACACAATCGATCTATAATCCTTCTAAATTTTGCAACACATCACAAAACAATTCATCACATCTCAAAATGATATGAAAAATCACTTATATATATTCGCAACTAGAGATTTCATCAACTACATGTTGACTTCAACAAAATATAAAACATGTACAAACTATCGGCTCAATCCATAAACAATTATTAATCTAAATCATACAAAGTCAGCCAAAACATAGTGAAGACCCAAAAAAACATGCTTCGAACACAAAACAACTTAAACAATTACTCCTCGAATATCCACAACACACTACATTCATTTAGCCAGTCTTTCTGCACTGTTATATTGAAAATCATCAAATTGGATCTTCTAACTTGCACACTAATCAATACGAGGCTCTATGATTCAAGGATAACATAGTTCATACATCGAAAGACCTTCCCTAATATCCACAACACAAAATGATAATAGGAATTTGCATATGAATCGATGAACACAATTCTGTCGGATGCTCTATTTTGCTGGTTATCACATATCTTCAATCTAACCACGTCTGAGAAAATCAGCGTGAGATAGGATTCTTGACTAGAGGTTAGGGTTACCATCAATGAAAAACTAGATAGCAATGGAGTGTCTCTTTCCAACAATCTCCCCTTTGGCATTGATGGCAACACTTAGTGAAAAATGACTAAGTGTCGGAATCAATATTGACATAAATACATTGCAATCTTCAAAATTCAAAACACAACTCCCACTGAAGGATGAATATGAAATTTTCAGCATCTACACTCCCCTTTGACATCACTAACAAAGGCGGGGAGTCATATACGAGAGGAAATCATAAAAAATTTCTATGAACAAACTCTATATGTATAGACATGATTTTCTAACTTACATGGACTTGAATATGTTTGCAAAATTGTTCTTCAACAGGCTTAAACTAGTGTCCCAACCCTTTTTGAGACTCTCCAAGATAATCATGTGACCATAGAACAAGTAGGATTGCATCTTTGTTGACTCAATATTTTCCAGATCACTGATAGCCATAGCATCTTGTGCTTCCTTCAATGCTCTAAGCATTGTCTCAAATTTAGGACAATTAGTCCTCCTAAGCTCCGCACTTTTCAAAATTCTATCATTTTCATGCTTCAAAATTTTTATTTTTGTCAAGCAAGGACATGGCTTGACCTTCTTTCTTGCTCATAGAAATGGTTTAGGATCAAAGGCTTGAAATATCACGCTAATTATTTCTCTATTCCTTAATTCCTTCAATTGACCTGGTGAATTTGAAAAAAAATAAACACTTGAAGCTTGTATATATTTTCCACCCTCGAGATAATGCACCTTGAATGTTCTTCCCTGCAAATTAGCTAATAAGGATTTGTCATTAGCTATCATACTCTTCAATCTACTGAACCTATTTGCATCAAATTCTTTCTGAACTTTATCCTCAAATGACTTTTCAAGAGACTCAAAGTGAGTACTTACAAAGTTGATAAGTTTCTTTAGCTGACTGGATTTAGAATTAGATGAATCCTTGATATGTGTGGGCATGATCTTCTCCAAGATACCAGATGCAAGGCTTAGCAGCTCACTGTCCTCAATATGAGATTTCAATATCTCCTCCCTTTCCTTGGCCTAAGCAAATGATGCTACCTTCAGCTTTTGAATAGGAGATAGAGTGGCCAAGTTGATAGGACCTTTAACCAATTCAGGGTCAAATTCCTCTTGTTGTTCTTCTAAAAAATCCTTTACTGCCTTTGCAGTGTCTCTTGCTTCCATAGCAACTTCCTTTACCTCAACCTTCTTCTCTTCAACCATAGATTCTTGCTTGGATTTGGATATCTCTATTTCATCAACTGACACATATTTAGGAGCTTCAGTCTCCATAGGAATTTCATTGTCTTGCATGTCTAGAGGATTCAGAGTATCTTCAATTGTGTCTTCTTTCACCTATTCAATTTCTGGACCAGATGGAAAATTTTCATGATGAGCTTCTTCAGAAACAACATGGTACCTATTCTTCAACAGAGCTTCCATAAGAATTTTCTCAATATCTTTTGCCACTTCCTTAGTTTGCCTAATCATAAGCTTATTCACCCTTATTTTTCTCTTAAAACAATTTTTGGCATCATTGAGTATTTTCTTCATTTATTCTATTGACATCACCAGACATAGATTGACAAGTATGTGTTCTCTCATTTGTTCTTCTTCAGTTCTTGCATTTACTCTCATCATTTCCAAAACTTCATATAACCCTTTAGGAAACTCTGACATTATTTCTATGAGAGTCATATTGAAATTATTCAAATACTTTATTGTGGATTCTTCAAGAGTTCTTTGACTGACACTATCAAAAATGTCATACCATTCAAAAAGTGGTTTGATATTACCATCCTTAATCAAAGATTTTTCTAGTTCCTCTATAGACATAATTGATCTATCAGTTTTCACCTTTTTCTTTGATTTCTCTTCACCAGAGGGCTTGTCCTTAGAGAATTTTGATGCTTTTATGCCCTTATCCTTGATTTCTCTTACCTCTTCATCAGATTCAGTTTCTTCATCTTCTTCTACTACAACATAGACTCTTGTGCTTTTATCCTTCTTCCTCTTTCCTTCTCTTCTAGATGTCTTGACTTGAGCTTTTACTAGGCTTGATTTCTTTGTAGGACCGGAGTGCAGAGCTCCTTGTAGATCTAGATCTGGTAGAGGATGCTACCAAACTAACAGACTCAGTTCTAGCAGGCTCTCCTTCTTTAGCTTGTTCTCTTTTCCTCCTAGCTTCCCCACTGCTTCAGTTGATATGCCCATGCTTTCTGCAAAAGCTTCAACTTCCCTTCTCACCTTCTAACTATCATAGGCTTCTTCATTTTTTCATGCACTTGCATATATTTCTCTTCAAAGGTACTAAACCTCTCTTCAGTTGAATCTCGAGGTTTACTCAACAAGTGTTGGGCATACAACTCCAAAATTTGTTCTTCAACCTCATATCCCATAGGCATTATCTAAACTGTTCTAGGTTCAGCTGCTTCCATCAAATATTGATCAATGTCAACAATGAAGCAAATAGTGTCCTTATATTTTTCCATAATAGATGTAGGAATCCTTTCTCTATCTTGCATTCACTCTAAATTTTTTTGAAATAACCCCATAGAGCAGTTTTCCTTGCTTTGTTGTCACCAATTCTATACAAGATGTCTTTGATTTGAACAACAACTGGTTTATCACTTTTCCATTGCACTTTTCCAACTCCCAGAACTTCATTCATGAAGTATAAGAATAGACATAACAACAGATTTCCATACTTGAAAGAGTTCTTATCCTTTATTTTTCCAAGATTTTCAATTAGCTAGCTTTGGAGTAACTCACATAGGTCATATTCTGCATTTTCCTTGACCATTTGATAAGCTGCATAGTTGCAGTACTAGATATAGAGTTATCCCGGATGGAGTGTTAGATTTTATATCCAATGACCATAGAAGAAAATCTTACATCCACTTCAATGATGTCATTAATTGTCATGGCTCTCTTGTCAAAAACTAAACCGGTTGCCTCAGTGAGTGTTTGGTTCTTCACAGATTTCAATGTCAGCAACCCACAGGATGAATTTAGACCAGTAACAATCCTTATAGATTCCCTTTTGATCTTGAAGGGTTGACTTAACCACATGAACTCGACATGCACTTGAATTAGTGTGTATTAGACCCATTCATTTTCGTCGAACATGGGAAACTTCACAATTTGTGTGAACTTCTTCTCCTCCAAAGTCTTGAATTCATGCCTTACACAAAAATCCTCTCCCACAATGTGATTTTTGTATAGATTTAATAATTGGGAGCTTCCTAACCCCTCAACATTCGCATGAATATATGCCCTAATATCTTCAATGTGCAAAACACCATATAGAACAGAAGAAAATGCACCTAATGGTTATGTCTCAATGGAGTTGAACGAGTGCCATTTGAATTTCATGCGAGGTCTATCCTTGATATCAACAACCAATGGAGCAACCATTTCCAAAAATTTCAAGTTCACAAGTTTTGTAGATAAATAACTTTTTCTAAATTGGGGTTTGATCACCGAATCACCTTCAGACTTGTGTCTCACTAGAATTTGCTTGCAGAGCTCTCCAAACTTCTTCTTCTTCTTGAAATGCAATGTAACAAATGAGGAATAGAAGTAACCTTTATCATCTCAGACACCTAACTTTTGTCGCAATAAAATGATTTTTCCCTAGGGCCTGATACCCCTGTTTTCATAGACAAAGGAAAGAAAATTCTTCTAGAGACCATCAATTTTGCATAAGTTTCCTCCACAAGAGATCCCAAAACATATGTAGATCATCAATGGAACCATTGCAATCTTCCACATCCTAGTACTAACTAACACCTATATAAGCAAACATTTTATTGAGAGCTCCCCCTAGGCTAGAGGCCTTAAACTAATTCTCAGAGGAATTTCCAGAACTAGATTCTAGTGTGGGCTCATTTCTTACATTAGAAGCATTCTTCTTCACCCATGTCTTCTTCATTTGATTCCTAATCTCATCTGCACTAACTTTCCCTTTTTCCTTATCATCCCTTTGCATATTTTTCCCTTTCTTTACTAGGCCCTTCCTACTTCTACATAATCTTGCAATGTGACCAGATTTGTTACAATTATAGCACACAACATTTCTTTGTCCAAACTAGTTATTCCATTGATTTTCTCTTGATTTTCACTAGTTAGCAATATGGCCAAATCTATTGCAGGCATAACATCTGGCATTTCTATTGAAAAATTTGTTTGTCATATTTCTACATTCAATCGAATTCTATGATCAAACTTATTGCAATTGGAAACATTGACCTAAGAATGATGGACCACTTGAATTAGCTCCTACTTCTACATTGAGAAGCCATATGACCAAATTTATTGCAAACAAAATGTATCCATTAAAAATTTTGAGCATTAGGGTTGTCTTACCGGATACCTTCTAGCTTTGCTCATCTAATTTACTGGCCTAAATTTCCTTTGACCAGATCTAGAGCTTTCTCCTTTCTCATATTCAAGACCTTGCTTGTCACTTCCAATCTTCTGACTTTGAATCAGTTCATCAAGCTTAGCCGAGCTAATCTTGAACTTCCTTGTATTCATTTGCACTAGCAAGTTCATCTCTAAGAGTAACAATCATTTCCTTCAAGCCTTTCACACAGAGCTTCGATTGTTGCAATTCAAGCTCCGACTAATTGAATCCATCATTAATTATGTTGCATTCTTCAGATTTTTCTTTCAAGGACTAAGTAATATTATCTTCATTCTTCTTTTTCTCTTCACTCTCCTTGGTCATCCTCATCACAATAGATTCCATCTCATGCTTTAGGACAACATTATCTTTGGTGAGCTTTTCACATTCTTTTGTCTTTTCCTTCAAGGCTTGACTTAGGTGATCATCTTTCATGCTTTTACTCTCTTTCTGCTTGAGTTGATCACATAGATCCTTTCTCTTTTCCCTAGACTTATTGATTTGATCTTTCAATGATTGAATGAATTTCTCAACATTCATGAGGCTTGCTTGCAATTCTTGGACTTCAGATTTGGACTAATCAAGATCATCTAGGTGCCACCAAAAGTTATTGTTGAAGACTCACCAATCCATTGAGTCACCTACTCAAATCTTCCCCAAGCTATTAAACTTCTTCTAAGGAATTAGGCTCATACCAATTGTTGGAATCAAGGAACACCGAGAGGGGGTTGAATCAATGTTCTCCAAAATCTAACTTTATTAACTGTTCTTTTTAAACCACCTAGAGCATTCAACCAAAAGATGTAAGAAAACAAGATAACTCAACTAAGCAAGACCATAACACAAGGATTTTTTATGTGGAAACCCTGTTAGGGGAAAAATCATGGTGGAGGTCAATCCATAATATGAGTATACTCAAAATAAGTGTTTATAAGTGGGAATGCACATGCATTCATGCACACTGCCTGGAGCTCACTGCTTAGATACAAAAAGGCTTACTGCCCAAAAGAAGACTTCCACTGCCTACAAACATAGATAGACAACTGGAGTGGATGAACTATGAAATTAGCATATGCTAATTCTTTATTATAGTTTCAATTAAGCACATAGATCGCATTGTTCATACTCTGTGAGATTCTGCTCTTGAAACTTTGTCTGCCTTAAATTTGGATCACCAATCTTTTCTGCTCAAATGAAACTGCACACAATTGATCTATATTTCTTCTGATTTTTGTAACACATTGTAACACACTTCATTAGATCTCAAAATGATATGAACAATCGCTTATATATATATCTGCAACTAGAGATTTCATCAACTAAATGTCGGCTTCAACAAAATATAAAACATTTACAAACTGTTGGCTCAATCCATAAACAACTATTAATGTGAATCATACAAAGTTGGCCAAAACATAGTGAAGACCCAAAAAAAATGCTTCAAACACAAAACACCTTAAACAATTACTCCTTGAATATCCACAACACGCTACATTCATTTAGTCGGCCTTTCTGCACTGTTAGACTGAAAATCATCAAACCGGATCTTCTAACTTGCACGCTAATCAATACGAGGCTCTATGATTCAAGGATAACATAGTTCATACATCGAAATACTTTCCCTGAGATCCAAAACACAAAATGATAAT
>VDFB02259619.1:0-18357 GCA_007258455.2 Sequoia sempervirens | reverse complement strand
AATGAGTTTGACTCAAAAAACTACACGGTTGAATCCTGATAGCAATATCATAATTTGACACACAATGGAAAATACCTCCTACTTATCAATTGATGAGCTAAAGGGGCTCTATAATGAATGGTTCACAAGGCACAACACTTTCTAAATATTTTACAAATGGGGTTGCAAGCTGAGAGGGCTTAACCTTGGAGGAAACTCCATGGTTAAGCGCACTTGAGTTGGAGTAGTACTGGGATGGGTGACCTCTTGGGAAGGCTCAATGCTTCACCTCTATGAGCATCACCTAGATGCAATGAGTGCTAATTGGACCATCCATTATCATGAGAGATGGGTTCTTGTGAACCACTATTCATGAAACATGGTTCAATGAGTTTTGACTCGAAAAACTCCACAGTTGAATCCTAATAGCAATATCATAATTTGACACGATGTGGAAAGTACCTCCTACTTATCAATTGATGAGATAAAGGGGCTCTATAATGAATGGTTCATAAGGCACAACACTTGATGAATGTTTCGCAAATGGCGTTGCAAGCTAAGTGGGCTTAACCTTGGAGGAAACTCCATGGTTAAGTGTGCTTGAGTTGTAGTACTAGGATGGGTGACCTTCCAGGAAGGACCAATGCTTCACCTCTATGAGCATCACCTAGGTGCAATGAGTGCTAAGTGTGCCATCCATTATCATGAGAGATGGGTTATTGTGAACCACTACTCATGAAACATGGGTGATGATTTTGATTTGAAAAACTACACGGTTGAATCCTGATAGCAATATCATAATTTGACATGTTGGGGGATTGAAGTTTTTTTCTAACATTGTGGCTGTCTCTTTTAAGTAGCATAGTTTTAAAAAGAAAATTGCATAAATTAGAACCTACAATATATATTAAATGTCAAAAAAACAAAAAAAATATTGTCAAATTATCAAAATTGGAAAAATTTATCCCAAAGGGTGAAAAAGTTTTCCAAAGTCCATATGACTATTTTCAAGGAAAATAATAATAAATTTTGAGTAGTGTCACCACCTCATTTTCTAGACACCGCCACTAGAAACCTACTCTTTATGCTTGGCCACTAATCAAAATATTGGTAAAAACCATGCATACCCTCCATCATTAACTTGCTAACAAGCATGTTATGTTTAAAACTACATACTCAATGGAAAATCCAATTCCTCATACACTCCACTAACCCATTACTACTATAGATCCTACATGGATCCCTAAGTTCCATGACACCTTCCTCTAATGTCATACTACATGTGTGATCACAATATAAAATTTCCATGTCATCAAGGTGAATGTAATGTTGTATATTCAACATGCTAAAATCAGCATTCCTATTTTGGTGACAGGCCACCCCTCTTCAAATGAGTTTTTATTTTAGATGTTTGACTTCAAATAACTTGTTTATCTTGTAACCAATCAAGGTAAAAAAAAGTTAATCTTGGTTATTTTTCTATTCAAATTATTTTTTAATTTAGATGCTCGACTTCAAATAACTTCTCCATCTTGCAATCGGTAAAAAAAAATTAACCTTGGCTATTTTTTTCTATTCAAATGAGTTTTTAATTTAGATGCTCGACTTCAAATAACTTGTCCATCTTGCAATTGATCAAGGTAAACAAAATTTGGCTATTTTTCTAGCTATACAATTGTAATTTCCTTTTCTAAAACAAATGCCCCTCTTTTTTCGAAAAAATAGTTTTCAAATATTTTAATATCCAATCCTCAATCTTAAAATTTTTAACACCCATAACTTTCACATAGATGCTCTTTTGTGGGTCATTTTTTGAAAGTACAATAATTTTTGTGTTCTATGCAATGGTGTGTTCTATTTGTTTTGATTCTAAACAATCATTCTACTTTATTTTTGCTCCATTTTGACAAGGGTGATGAAGGCTGAAAATAACCAAAAAGGGAAACTTTTTGTCTGAAAATTAGAGTTACTTAGGATAAAGCTCGAGAGTACTTCTAAATAGAACATAACATGGTGTAGAAGTTGTCAAATTTTAAATATGTATTTTTTTATAATTCCCAATTGATAAAAGATTATTAAGTAAAGGATATACAAAAGTGGATTTTTTTTAACTTCTATCAAAAATATGCATGTGTATGTCAAGGCTAAAAACTAGTAAATGGAAGTATTTTTTTAATTATTTTATGTGCAAACACAATTGATGTTGAGGCTTGGGATTTTTTTTATTTTTATTAATTCTTTAATAGGATTCAAATATAAATATCAATCAATCACATATAGTGATCTTAATTTGACTTAAAATAATTGTAACATATTATTCTTAGTATGTAGAGCATGATGTCTAGTTTGGGTTTATATAAAATAAATAAATTTTAAAATTAAAATTAAAAAATAAATAACTTCAATCTTATGAGAGTTTTTGTTTGAAAGATTTAAATAATTGTAAAAATAGGTTTAAGTTTAGAATAAAATATACATTTGGAAACTAAACACTCATCTATAATAAATCTTAGTTTCATCAAAAAATATTAAATATAAAATTGTCAACCATATTGTTGAACTCAATTTTAATATTGAATGACATCATGGCATTGCACTTGTAGATCCAAGCCTTTGGTTTGGATTTCCAAGTCTAAATCCAAAATGAAATTGAAAGAGAAAATTAAGTCCAACTATAACAAATATCATATTAAAATGGATATCCATTCCCGCTTGAAATGAACATCAATTTCAAATAGAAATATGATTTAAAGAACACTTTCAAAAGGTCATAGTTATCTTTTTCTAAAAAAAATATCATTTTGTGCAAAAGGAATATGTTAAAGCATAATATTTATTTGGATATTGCATTTACTATAAGTACTCCTAGTTAACATTTAGAAGACTCTAAATGTTTGTCCTTATAATATAAAACAAGGAGTAATTTATATTTTTTTTCTTTATAAATAAATAAATTTAATAATTAAATGTATAATCAATAGGTTTTACAATAAATGGTTGTGACCTATTTACCAACCCCTTATATTTCTTTAAATTTAGGCAATAATAAAATGTATCTTACATTATGAATATGTTACTCATACATTAGTATGTGATAGCTCGATAAGATTACAAAAATAAGAGGTATATTAATGCATTGTATATGCATATGAAGAAAGGGAGTAGAAGATATTGTGAAATCTAGGCTCTCAATATATTTACATATATACAAACATTATTATAAGTTTTTATATATATTATTATATTTTTTCTCAATAATGAATGATATTTTTATGGGTTTTTAACCCAAAAGAGTTTCCCCATGTACATGTTGTGTCATGTGTTTTCTCTATATTTTTTGTAATTTTGTTTCAATTATTTGTATTATATGTAATAGCCGATAGACCCACTAGTATGTCCCACTTGTGAGACATTATAAATTTGCATGGTTGGGGAGAAGTTTTTTACCAAATACCTTCAAGAAAAGATATTTCTTTGAACAAAAAAAATTAATACTTTTTTAAGCCATGGAAACATCGAATTCAAAGGTACCTTCCAACAAAATTTCTTGATAACTTTATTTAAAGGTCCTTGGATGGACCTCTCCACCTTGGTATTCATATTTTCTTTTTTCATTTTATTGTTTCAAATCTTGGATTGAACCAACAAATGGAATCAACATGATAGAAAGTTGTGTGATTGTAAGCTCTCGAAATAAGTTTCCAAAATGTATGGAGGCCACAAACAAGGGACCTCCTCCCCAGCATGAATGCAAGTGAATAGTCCAAGCCCACAAGCGTGGTAGCCCAGTAGGAACATAGAGTCCACAAGGCACCAACCCAACGAGGGATTGGAACAACACAAACTTGAACGCTTTTCAAATGGCATGAACGCCATTAGCAGCCTCAACAATGCAATACAAGCTTGCAAGCACATTGGATCAACAGTGGCATAGTGTTTATGATCATAATGGCCCAAAGAAGGTTTGAACCCTAATGGCAACAACAACAATGTCACATCTTAACCATTGTACTATAGGATGAAGTCCTTTATTTTATTTTATTTTATTATTATATTAAAGTTCTATTTTTAGTGAACATAAGTTTTCACTAAAAATTAAGGTATTTGTTTCACACATGTGAAAAATATTTTTTATTTTTTTAAGTTATAATTAGTCTCACTTCAAAAATGAATAAAAATTAAAATATACAACAAAAAATAATGAAAAAATATCTATACATAAGATATTTGTGTTACCAATATATGATTAAAATTTATAATTTTATTTTTTATTTTTAAAAATTTATGCCTTATGAAATAAATGACATCTTTTTTAAAATACTATTAACTACAAAAAAAAAGATTATAAACAAATTTACAGATCATTTTCTAAATTTTTTAAAATCTACACATTAATATCAAAAATCACTACTCCATGTCATCTTCAAATTCTTGACAAAACATGAAAATTTGATTAATTGTCTAAAATCATAATCTTAACATGGTGTCAAATCATGGCGATGACATCAGCTACGCTGGGCGGGAGCCAACTAGCATATAAAATTTTGAATGGCGTCAAGGTGTTGTTGGATCTTGGCACGGCTCTACAGACTGATGAGGGGTTTTTGATGGTCAATATGAGCCCTCTTCTAGGCGTCCCTTAGGCGCTACCCTCTGTGGATTGTGGGTCTCCTGTGAGGGACGAGTTTCCTCCCTTGAGCATGCCTTCTCTGGTGGACTATGTGGAGCAGGTGGTTGTGGGGGCCGGCCCTTCCTCTCCTTTTGTTGATTCCTTTGTTGGAGTTGTGCATGACTGCAAACGAAAAACCTTTTTTTATGTTGCCCGTGCCCAGCTTCCTCCTGCTTCGGCTAGGGTTCGTCCTTTTCCTTTTGCCAAGGCCTCCCCTGTGGTGGTTTGTGGGCTTGAGGTTGTCAAGAATGAGGATTTCTATTTGCATCAAGGGGTGATTTGCAGGTTTAATGGCTTGTGGCCCTCCCTTCCTGATCTCCATGCTTGAGTTTCAACCTCTTAGAAGCCTGTTGTTTCTGGTGAGATTGAGCTCTATCCCAGTGCTAGGGGATTTTTCATTGCTACCTTCTCTACTCCTGCAAAGCGAGACTGTGTGCTAGACAGGGGCTGGATGTGGGGCATTCATTCGTTGTCCATTAGGTCATGGTCTCGCTCTTTCAATCCGCTTACTAAGCCACTGAATGTCAGACCTATTTGACTCTGACTATCGAATCTCCCCCTCCAATTTTGGGAGGAATCGTGTTTTGAAGCTATTGGCAACTCCATTAGACGCTTTCTGAAGGTTGACTCTACGTCTTGGGATCTAGGGCATACGACGATGGCTTGTATCTTAGTTGATTTGGACATCTCCAAACCCCTCTTTGGTGATGTGGTCTTGATGGTGGAGGATAGACCTTGGTCGCAGTTGTTGGACTATGAGGACCTTCCCTTTTGATGCAGGAGGTGTTTCTCCACTAGTCACTTGGCCTTTGGTTTCCCTCTTGCTCGTCGTAAGGGAACTGCTACTTGGTGGAGGAATGCTTTCTTGGACCACCTCACGGTGGGCCCCTCTTCAGATGTTTCTCCTATGGAGGACGACCCTCCTTTGGCGATTCCTCCCTTGGTGGTTGATCCTATCCAGGCTCCTCTTTCGGCTATCCCTTCCGTGGAACCTATGTCGACTCAATTTGTTGTCGCTATTCAAGCGGACACTGCCCGCCACTCTTTGATCGATTTTGTTGATCCTTCGATTGCCAATGACTCCTCCTCTTTGTTGTCGACTCCCTCTCAACATGATGGTTCCCTACGGGTGGTTGTTGAAGATCCGCTCCTCTCTCCTCACTCGAAGGACTTTGATTTCGAGTTTTCCTAGTCTGTTGTGCTGAGGAAGAAGGGACTCCCCAAATCTATTGCTTCTTTATGACGTAGGGTGACGAGAGTCAAATTGGTCCCCTCATGTTCTGGGGTTGTCTAGTCCTTGTTTATGTTTCTACAACTGTCTGTCAGCTATTTTTGTGTTTCTACAGCTGTCTATCAGCTGTTTCTATGTTTCTCCTAGTTCATGTTCTGGTTTGAACTAGCTCCTTTTTGGCCCTATGGGCTTCTGTGTGAAGGGTACAACACCTATAAATGTTGCTTATCTTATCAAAAACATGGTGTCAAATCTAAATTAATTGTACTAATCATTCATATAGAAGACCAAGGTGTTTTGTGACCCACATACAACTTTAAAATGAAATTAATAGTTTCTTCACAAATTATAAATAATCAAATTACCATAAAATTTAAATACAAATAAAGATAAAAAAGACTAATTTACACATAAACAAGAATAGGCATGAATTTACAAAACATATATAAAACATCATGCACATTTCTAGATTATACCAACATTGTCATATATTTTTGAAATATTTCCAAGGTATTTAGATTTTTATTTCCAATACATCAGCTCTGTTATAAGAATAATTTTTTTATTTGTTTTGGGCAAGGCTTGGCTATCGCTAGTCCAAGCTCTCTCAATCTTCCATCTCTACATCAACTAAGTCCATCATAGAGTTTCCTTCGCATTTTAGAGCTTTATATGTTGATCTTTTCTAACTCCAAGTCACTTACTGTTCTGACATGGAAACCTTTTTAATCTCGTATAGATATGGTTGTCACTCATAAAGGGCCAACAGTTACTAAGTTGAGCTTATCTCATAAGTTATAATAGTATCCTCTAAAAAAATTAGTAGCCATTTTCTTATATAAAGTAAAGAGGCTAAATTAAAAGCCAATACCAAATGAACTGTAAGAATTTGAAGGATCAAATTAAAATGATTTGACTCATCATGGCTAAATGTGCTATTATCTTGATAATGACAATAATTGGCTACCAATGCCATGTCATTTGTATGTAAGTCATTATTTCTTCACATTCATCTATTACTGGTTGTGTTGGAAAAATTAACATTAGTTGTTGAAGGATAGGCGAAGGAATATGTCTAGTAGGTTGGCAATAACGCCCATGTCATAGCATCGTTGAAGATAGGCAGAAGTTTTTGGTCCATCACCACCAATAGGGTTGTGGCAATGGACTCTCAATTTGATAGTAAATTCTCATTTTTTTTTAATTTTTCACCACAATGTCAATATGAACTTTTGATTTTTTTGTTTAGATTTATCAATGGACTAACATTCTTAGTAATAAATTGAAGGTGTGCCACATTATAATGGTAACACTTTATGTTTACATTAGGTTGTGTCACTTCCCCATTGTTTATGAACTTTTCTATTTAATTGGTATTACACATCATGATATATATTTTGGTATGATAACCCATCATTTCTCATAGAGAAAATCACAAGAATTCATTTTATTGATGGCTAGGAAAGTTCCTAATACAACAATGTCATTGAAATAAGTTATTGCTTATTCCATTTAGCAAGCACAGGTTCCATTACATGGTTGAGGAAATTGTTGCTTTCTAGTTAGATTTCATTGTTCATCATTGCCATGAAAATGTTTTGCCCAAATTGGGTAGTTGCAAAAGACCTACATTAGTTGTGAGTCTAAAGAATTCATTTGGTTTGATAGATTTATCCACACATAATGTAATCTGAGGCATGTTGTGTACGAGTGACATGTTTACTTGAGACTTCCATTCATAATTCAATATAATCATCATTGACATTTGATCATTTTCTGTTAAATGTATTTTTTTTACATCTATTGCTACAAACTAATGAAAATTTGAGTAGAATATATGGTTGGTTATGAGAAATACAATGTGACTGTAATACCACATATACTACAAATAGTAAAGAAGAACTAGTAGAGCTTAAAATTTCTTATTTATTTGAGAAGGATTTGAGTGAGACTAAACATAATGGGTAACCAAGTTACAATAATTATTTTTGAAATTACATTAAAATAATACTAATTTATGAGACTAATAGAAAAATAGTAAATGGGATGAACTTAAATAATACCACTTCAATTCATAAGGAATTTGAATAATACTTAATTATGCTTTGTTATATTTCTAAATCTCGATTCCTTGTATTTAATGATGTAGGTGCCTTGACTCAACTACCATGGAAATGGTTGGGTTTATCATGATTTTTTCTATAAATTATTTTAATACTTTTATTCTAGTATTAGCAAACTATTGCATCCCCTTTGTGTGTCCAGTCCTTACTTTGCATAAGTTTCTTTGCATTATCCATCAAAGGTTTAGCTAAAATTGTTTTAGTAGAGTGCATCCTCCTTTAACTTGGACCTCAAAACTATAAGCATTATAGTCTTTATGCACAAAATAATCTAAAATGTTTATTCTCGAATTCAACGAATGTTTAGTTTTACGCATTTAAAAAAAAAAATTGTAAAAAATGCTTTTAAAGTATCAATTTTCTCCATGGGGGTTGGTATTCTCTATATTAGTGCTTTAAGTTGCATTACAAAGGGTTACAAGTGCAGTAGTAGGCATTAATGAGGCAAAATTCATATGATGAACAAGTTGTAGGAGATCTACAATTTGGCGATATTGCATTTGTTTTGGTTCATTGAAAATATTATTTTTATACATCTCTCACTTAGAATCGTATATTTTGATTACACACCAACTATTTTTCATATTTGATAAACTTACCTTACATATGTAAATAGATTGTGATTATCAGAGAAAACCATGGAAAACTCTACATAATAGGTTCCATTACACAATATTACATTGTATTCAAAATTCATAATTTTTTTAGTTTTCTTAATGAGAAATGTAATGGAGTCCATTTGAAACTATGACGAAATATCTAATGGCATGCTTCTTAAAAGAGATGTTTTTATGAAAATTTGTCCAATTATTCAATGTGTTGTTTGGAATTTTGAAGTAGTGATCAAATGACGATCCAGTCTTCAACTAATTAACATATTTACAATCTTTGATGCTAAGAAATTATCAAGAATAAGTGTAAATTAATTCCATGTGTTAGATTATCTTTGAGTGAATGAAAAGACTTAGGAGAATGCTCCGGAACTAATTATACTACCAATATACAGTCCCCTACTAATGAGACAAAATCAAGAATTTATTCCTACTTCTCCGAGTAAAAGGAAAGTGGTTCTTACTACCAATATTGTGTAATCTTCTACTATGATTGATAAAATATGCTATGTTGAGGATTATTCATAATCTTATGGCTACAAATGCATGCCTGTGTTGATTTGTTGTGCTCAATGATAGATGGGTGTAGAATCTTCTACCATGATTGATAAAATCTGCTATGTTGTGGATTATTCATAATCTCATGGCTATAAATGTATGCCTGTGCTGATTTGTTGTTGTTGATCATTATTTTATTATTTTTTGTGCAGGTTCGTGCTCTTGATGTATTTGACCTTGTGTTCTAGCCATGATGAGCCTCTTGCAAATATTTGGTTCAGTCACAAGTCGTGAATTCTCGAGGGAAAGCAAATGTACATCGACCACCTTACCATTAAATATCGTTCGATGTCTTACCTATCCTTCCTTTGTGTAAGTAATATGATATTATTGCTTATTTGCAAAAGACTAAGGCAATTTTAATGCATTGAGTCAATTTTGTAATCTTAAAACATTTAGTAATTTAATAAAAATAAGATTACAACCTATAATATTCCTGAATAGATCGTGTCAAGTGCTCCTTTCAATTAAGAGGCAGCAAATGGAGCTTACCATGACTTAAACTTGTATGATTAGCTAATAGGCTATATTAAGTGTGGATGCACTTTGAACGAAACTTGTCTCACGCTGCAAACAGCCAAACATGAAACCAATTTACAGCTCGTTGTTTACCGGTGGCGGGTTAAATAGTGGCTGTCATATCCGTGGTAATGGGCAATCAGCTTGTTCCTAGTAATGCACAGTAATGTCCCTGTCTGTACGAATTACAAATTGTCGATGATGGAAAAGATCGCTTCCCAAGCTACTGTTCCCCACAATGCCCCCGCTCCCAAGCACCCTTCGTTTATTATGTTTTTGTTAGCAAAGCTATGGAGTGGAGCAGAATTTAGGTGTCCAGAAGACTTCTTAATCAGCGATGTTGGCGTACACCACCATGGAAGTACAGCTCAAACATCTTAAAAGTAGACCCCGCCAATCTATTGGCCCCTCTCCCCTGCCTATAGAATCTTAAAATTGGGAGTTTTAAATTAATAAATGTCTATCGACGTAACCCTTGCATCCCTTCTAGTGCAAATGGTAGTTAGTAACAACTGATGAAGCTTATTGAAACAAAAGAAAAGATCTATTTTACAAACTGTCGGAATATGGACGCGAGCAGGAAACGGATTTTTGATTCCTCTGCGCAAGCGGCGTCTGTGGATGGTAATGGTAACCCTAAGGCGAATGCTGGAGTGGCGGCGGCGTCGTCGGTTGGGCTATCGACAGTGTCTGATGGCTTCCTTCCTTCTGTGCCGCACGATGGTGTTATTGGGGCCGTTTTGCAGGCAACTGGAACGGCCAATGGAGGTGGTCAAGGAGGAGCTGGCCCTGTTTCTACGGTGCCTAGTGGAAGGAAAGTCATGGGGTTTGGCCCTAAGGCAAAAGCCACGAATTTTGCGGGACCCAAGCTTGGGCATTCTGGCGGATTTATCCCTGTCAGGAGTGCTATTTCAAGTGAAGCTGAAAGATGAAACAGTTGAAGATATTGAGGAGGTTGCTGCTGATCTTTCCCTTTGTGGGGTGATTTTCCGGTTCAAAGGTTTTTGGCCTAACCTCCCCCAGTTGCATTCCTGGATTTCTAGCGAATGGGAGCCTTTAATTTCGGGTAAAGTTAACATTTATCCCTTGGCTAAGGGATTTTTTGCTGCTAAATTTGACAATGCTCAGGACAGAAAAGTAATCTTGTGTGAAAATTATTTTAGCTAGGAAGACAAATATATGCTGATGATCAAACCCTGGCATTCTGATTTCAACCCTGTTTCTGAAACTTTTAATAAATTCCCAATTTGGGTTAGATTGCCCAATCTCCCCCTTCACCTTTGGCATGACTCTCTTCTGGAGGAAGTGGGTGATGCCCTTGGTGATTTCTTTGTGTGGAAGATGAATCTTCTGACATTCTTCATTCCACCTATGCTCACATTCTGGTTGAACTAAATGTTTCAAAAGGGCTGCCTGCTGAAGTCCTTAAATCTTCTAAAGGCTCTTGGGTCCAATCTTTGGACTATGAAGGGATTCCCTTCCGGTGTAGACGATGCTTCAATACTGGGCATGCGGCTGTGCATTGCGGATTTGAGAAAAAAACTAAGACAGCTACTTGGTGGAAAGGTGCCTCTCAACAAGCATTATACGGTAGAGAAGAAAGCTTATCAGAATAAGAGTTTTTCAGATGTGGTTGCTTCCGAATCACTGGGTCTTGGGACGCCCCCTCCTATCGTCTCAATTGGCGGGGACGCTAGGGCCTCCCCTATTGAGTCTAAGTCTGCCACTTCAGGTGATTGTGCTTCGACTTCCCTTTCTGGCGGTTCTTCTGTGAAGTCTTTATTTACGCAAAGGAATAAAGATGAATCTCCAAATTCACTAGCTGCTGGCTTTCATACTCATGAAAGTAGCGAGCTGGTTTGGCATGGTAAAGCGGCACAAGTGGAAGAAGGTTGGATCACAGTTAAAGGAAAAAAAGTTAAATCCTTTAAGCCTTCTTTCGACATGATTCTCTGCTCCCACAAGAAAAGTGTAAATTGTAAATCTTGATTGGTCTTGTTGTGGAGCTATTCTTTTTTGCTGGCTGCTTGCTGTCTTTTTCTTTTCTGCAGCCTTGCTCTTTTTGTTTAAGGGTTCCGGATCCCTTCAAAATCTGTTTTTCCCTTTATCAAAAACAACTGATGAAGCTTTCCTTCACATAAACTTAATATGATCATGACCTACAATATAACTAAAGAAACTTCCTTTGCTCTTCATTTCCAATGAGATAACAACCGATGGAGCTTTGTACTAGAGCACAACACACTAAATAAATTGTTACCTAAAAATTCAGACCATTAATTTGTTTGGTCTTACCAAACAATGATTTCCAACATTTTTCAAAATTATTTATCCACCTAAATACTTACTAATGTCTTTTAACTTATGTGACGCTCATCAATCTAAGTTATTCTCCCAATAAATTCCACAAAACATGCGCTCAAACCCCACAAACAAGTCTGCTAGCCATGCTCCATATTGTGGTTTTGTAGGTTACAAACGAGCCAGCACCCCCCACTAAAACATCGAGTCTTTCTTGCTTAACCTCGCATATGTTTTTCAAATTTTGTACTCCATGGTTTTGTACTTATGACCACGCTTTGGAGTAGCCAAAACGATAAATTATATCAATCCTAGATCCATGGAATGAACTTACATCAAAAGTGAAAATGATGATTCAAGGGATTTCATCAACATGCGACCAAACATATTTATAAATAACAGAACGTCGAATATTGGGCTTCTCTCCTCCATCTTGATGTTTATTTTGGTTGCCTTGAAAAAGAGTAGTATTTTCGTCTTTTTAGTTTTACTGTATCCATTTTTATTATGATAATTTTTGGTTACCTTAAAAAAGAGTAGTATTTTCGTTTTTTTAGTTTTACAGTATCCATTTTTACTAATCACCTTACAGCTGTTCTCAATTGCGCATAGAAACAAATGTTGTAATTAAAGACAATCCACGTTGCCCAAACTTCTTAATCATATTATGAAATTATAATTTGGCCTCTCCATGACTTCATCTTATTATCGCATCAACCTACTTTCAACATCGTAATTAGAGTCACTAGACTCCCTCATAGGCAACTCGAGTGTATTCTTAGCAACCAGGTATAGAGGTGGTGTCATTCAATACTTAACAGAATTGCATATTCAAAACTCTGGTCTTTAGATGTAGTAGATACCGGTTATTTCTCTATTTATGGTCACAAGGAAATATAAGAATTGATCAATATATTTGGAAGAAATGCCATATACCATTTGCTTACACAGATCTCTCCCTGATCAACTCCCACATGGAGTATTCAGAATATTGGCAAGGTTGTGCTATAATGATTGTAAGGCATTTAAAAATGTCAGGCATGCATATCCTGCAACAAATTAACGATGGCCCAAAACCTAACTCAAGATTAAAGAATACAACCAATTTTTATCACATTCAAAGACTCCACAATTTTAAGAAAAATACTTAATATAGTTTATCACGCCACGGGAATATATTTCAAAGAGCCTGCTTAAAGAAGAAAGGCTTGTGTATTATACTAAAATTTCATTAGCCAGTCAAATGAGAAGTAGGTTAGCAGAATTAAGAAAGGCTTGTGTATTATACTAAAATTTCATTAGCCAGTAAAATGAAAAGTCAGTTAGCAGAATTACTCCAACCATACACTGTTGGGGTGATTAACTACCTGCTTTGTGATAATTATGCCTGCAAGGTGTTGATCCTTTTAAAAATTATTGATTTATTATTAAATCGATTGGCACAATGAAAGATCTTTTGGTCTTTTAACTAGTATACTAACGTCTGTGGTGTGTAAACTTGCAAATTCAAAAATTCAACGCATTTCTAAAGTTGCTACTAAAAGATAGCCCAGTTTCCTATCCATCAGAACTCAGACTGCATTATTGACATTTACCATCATAAAATGTTGTACAATAGGCTTTCACATAAGTCTACTACGTGCATGCCATCTCAGAAATCCATGCATATAAGATATAGCTGGATTTCTATACAAATATTCGCAAGCTAAAACTAAGGTAAAACCAAAATTACTTACCGTTAAACCTATCATAAACCACAACTTTGCAACATGCACATTTTGGAATCTCAGATTGTCTGGTTATGAAAGCCATGAAACTAAATGAATCCTAACATGATCCCAGCTTAGACAGAAAAAAATGGCCTTCATATGAATTCCTCTGCAAAGGAGAGCCATTTTGACCTCATGTAAAGGATTCGATCCTAAAGAGACTTCCTCAACCATGATATCAAAAGGCAAATCATGTCATGTTTGACAAAACTTATACCAGGAAACAAAACTGTCAAAACCAAAGCACATATGAAATTATCTCCCTCTTTAAGAAAGGATGATAAAGTACTTCATACACAACTTGTTTATACAAGCACCATGGGGTCAGCAATGCCAACCTCAACCATAGGTGAACTGTGATGATGAACCATGAACCACCGTCCATTATTAAACTCAAATATATTAGTAGCCAGAACAGGACCTATGCTTGCATTGAAAAATTCTTTACAAGTTACCCATGCCATAGCCCCAAACACTCTTGCCTGAACATCACGGAGCTGGGGATCACGATGCTGATCCCACTGGAATGTAATTGCCCAACTCTGCAACACTTTTTCATACCTGCAAGTTTTGTTTGTTTATTTAAAACATAAGAAATCTATGTCACATTATGGATATGCCCTTTTTAACAAATGGTCAAACACGAGTCCCAAAATGATATAGTCGTCATATAATGGAAAGATTACTAGATAAAGTAAGAGAAGTTTAGCCAGAATATTCTCTTGGTAATTAATCTGTGAATAAACAGAACATATGAGAAAATCTATAGACAGCTGACAATAATCTAAGCCAAAAGGATTACCCTGTGAAAACTGCCCTGCCTGGAAGTATACACTTAACATAGTCAGCATTAAGCCAGAGACGACTCATCCCCCGAAATGATTTTATTTTGCGTACATGATACCATTCTTCATTTACACCAATTACAGCTTTTGTTGCTGCATAATATGCTTTCCAACCATTGGGAGGCAATATAGCTGCCTGCTCTGTTGTGAAGTCCTGCAATAAATATGATTTAGTTGTAGATATCAATAAATTGTGTATCATACAAGAACCATAAACTACAAACCAGTTTCTTACTCATCCATATCAAGTGTGTAACAAGTTTTCCTTGTCATGTTTAAGAAGGCTTAATGTAAAGAAATTTCATTTTTTAATATGATTAATATTATAAATCTTTTCTGTGTGTTCGCTTCAGTGAGAGGGAGAAGATCCATGTACAGTATGCCCTCTATAAAGCAACTCAAAGTTAAAAAAGGTTTTAGTGCTTCAGGAGTGTGCAATCCGTGTAATCCATGCCCATGTGAGACACACAAGCTAAATACAGCACACAGAATGTAGCATTATAATTTTCAATATCTAAATGGTATACTTCAAACACAAAATACACTGCAAAATCTCAGATCAAAATTGGCAAAACACATCAGGTTGAACATTTGTACTTCTGTAGTCTAAAAAATTTAGAATTCCCAACCAATTCTATTATCACCTAAAAATTAATTCACAGATATCACATGAAAATCATATGAAGCTTCTCAATGAAGCACCTAGAAATCATGTTAATACATAACTGAATCCATGCATGACCCTCCAGATATGATAGCTCTGATTGGATGTCTAGATATGGATTTCAGGTAGTCTGAGGAAATTGACTGCCAATCCAAAATTTTGAACATTATCTACTAATGAAATATATAATTCCCAAGCTAAAAGACACTTTGCTTTATAACTATAGATGGGAACCAGAGGTTATGTATGACTACTCAATGCCATTGCAAGGAATCCAAGGATCCATGCAGCTGAATCAATCAGAAGCCCTCTTATGTCACATTATACATCAGATCAATGTCACAAGACATATCACTCATTGTAAATAATGCCTGCAGAAGACCAAGTATTGAGACAGACAGTGACACAACAAGACAGGGACTCACTAAATAAAACATACTTGAAGCAATCTAGGTTGAGCGAACAGAGGGATTCACAAAATAATTAAATGCATTGAGGTATTGTGATTACACAGGCAACATCCAGAAACCCTAAACAATTAAGATTACCTTAGAAGTAGAGAAGCAATAGTCAAAAGAGTTCTAAAATAAATATAACCATCAAAAATCAGATTTTTCTACTCAACAATAGTAATATATGACAGCCAATTATACTTCTTTTCCTGATGTCCAACTGTACATGTTTAAAAAGGCAGTTAAATCGGTAAATAGTAAATACAGTAGTCAAAGCAGTTTTGGTAGCATGGCTGTGTGGTCCTAATGCCTTCCCAATAAAAATGGCTGGATAATAACATCTTTAAAACTGATATGGGGGTAAAATCTGCAGGTACATATTGGATCAGTGGGCACTTTAGGAAATCCCCCCATCCCAAGGTACAGTAAAAACATTCCATGATGTCCTTGAGCATGAAACAACATCCACTAGCCATAATGCTGTGTTCTAAATATTTTGGGGACGGTAGACACTGAGGCATCATCCTGTCCCCAGACACAGTAAATTTAAGGGATGGTTGATGTGAAAATGAATCGGATGTAATTTGTAGAACACTCCATATTTTGGAACAGTTGATCAGTTGCATGCAAAACTGACAAATAG
The DNA here is from genome assembly GCA_007258455.2 of Sequoia sempervirens. NCBI lineage: Eukaryota > Viridiplantae > Streptophyta > Pinopsida > Cupressales > Cupressaceae > Sequoia > Sequoia sempervirens. The sequence continues at coordinate 1,993 of VDFB02259619.1, read as the reverse complement.
CATCAATATCAACACCTTGTACAGATGACAGGCAATATTGCAAATTGAAAACAGAGGAACAGAATCCAATGTAGAAAGATGGTAAAAGATAAGTAGACCCCACAGAATATTTTGGGGTGTCTGTGAATAACTGTAAAAATAACAAACAGCCGGTATCAAATCTATCACTTACAGGTTCATCCATAGCTAAATTTTACTGATGTTCAGTGACTTGCTCCACGTTTGACCCAAGGACCGATCTGTCACTTACAGGTTCACCCCACACAGAATTCGTAATACATAATCATCACAGTGAAGACGAAACACTAAAAATATTTTGTAGGTTTGGCTTTTCATGTACCCAGAACTTTGTGTCTAAGTTCATAAACATGTTTGTATATTAAAAACACAAGATTGGTAGCCTTGGAGACTGTTAAATAGTTAAGATTATTAGTTGCAGCAAATTTTAGGACATTGTAAATTTGCAAAGACAATAGAGAATTGAGTGCAGAACAAAGAGATAAGTTATGGATGCCTGATATCAGCTACAATGGTGTCACAAGCTTGTAACCTTGCAGTTTTGTGATAGGAGGAAAAGGCCCACCTGTTGGAGTTTTTACCCACACCAGGTTTGTCCAGGATAAATCTTCTGTTGCTTACATGTGCGAGTGCTGTTATGTCAATAGAAGCCATTTTGATCGCAGTTATGAAGCAAAACAAGCACCCACTCAACCACAAGCCAAGCCACCTTGGGTGAGTCTGCAGACCCAAAAGATATATTCACCGAGTCTACTTAAAAAAAAAAGGCAAAGCAGTTAAAAAAACAACAAAATACTTAAATCAATTCTTCATCTATTGTAGACTTTTTAAACGACTAAGATTTTCTGCCAAATCCAACCACGTCCAAAATCAGCCTATAAATTCTGTGTCAACTCCAAGCCTAATCACTATGGTGTTTCTCTAACAGCTGGAAATAGTATCTCTTCCCCTCCTCCATGAGAAATGCCCAATTTGAAGCAAGGGGATTATGTAAACAAGTTGTAAACATTCTGCAAAGGCTGGCACTTTGATGATTATCGTGTTTTGTTCATTTTTTCTTTCAAACAGCAGCCTATGGAGTAGGATTTTCATATAGTTGCAGGCAAAATATGTAAGTAGAGCTCAGTTTTTGAGTGCCATGAGCTCATTTCTTGTCATCAAAACAATGAGAAAGATGCCATAGTGAATTGGCCATCAACTTCCAGTGTCATCGAAACAATGAGCTTCATATGGACGGTGTAATACATGAGAAATACTGTCAAGGATTTTTCATCCATAGCAGCACTTGTGCATGCTATCATAGGGGTTGGTAAGTGCTTTAAACTGTGTTACCAGATCCCTCTGGCAACCAGCCGGATCCTGGTCCGGTTCAAACTGGATCCAGGTACCAGTCTGGTTCACCTATGGGTTCGGGCTGGGAGCTTCCAATGGCCACCCAGTTCGCCTGGGTTGAACCCGGGACAAACCCGGGCAGATCCAGCCGACCCCACAGGGAACCCATCCCTGTAGTGTCACATTTTGAGGGTTTCTCCAAGTGTAACTTGCATGTCCAGACTTTTTGATAGTGAGTGATGCATTAGTATGGATGTGTCACGCTTGTTTTCCATGTTTACTTGCATATTTGAATGGTCAAACTGAACTTTAAGTATGTGGTAGGTTCTGTAGAGGTGACCAATTTAACAATCAGTAATTGGTGGTATTGGATCAGGGTTTGTTATCCTTGCAAAGACTGACTAATAAGAAAAGGCTATTGGCTGGTTATGCCTGTGATTAGAATGAGTGGAAGTGATGATTTGGTACATTTTGAATCAGAGATCCATACAAGGGAGGGAGTGGGACAGCAAGATTTAATAGATCCATTTGATGATTAAAACTGTTGAACTTGATATTATTATTTTAATATTGAACTTTCAGTTTGAACGATGAATATTTATCATGCATGTTTTAAATGACATTCAAGTTTATGGTAGTTTTG